>JAQPZY010001451.1:3020000-3032265 GCA_029931535.1 Margaritifera margaritifera | reverse complement strand
ACAACGACAAGCTACATTCCATAGGTCCGGACACGTTTGACAGTAGAAAGGTTACGTACTAACCCTTGCTATCGACTTCAACGGTTGTCACACACACACACACATGCTAAAATATTTAAGCGGATCACCCTATCTTTTTTTATTATAGTCAAGAATTTCCTACTCTGATCTTTTTATATGTGTCAAAATTTTTTTACTCTGACCCCAACACAAAATTGGCATGTAGTTTGCACATTCTGATACTATTTTTCATTTGATTTTGTTTTTATTATTGAACTCTTTCTATTGTACATTATCCCTGTCATTCCTAAATGTAAATAGTTAGATTTTCCTCTCTCAGCTTATGTCTTACGTGTTTTGTTTTTTTTGTGTTGCTTCTATTCCTGACAATGAGCCTCATTACCTCGAAACGTTGGAAAACTATTTGTAGCTATACCGTTGCCAATTATTGCATGCATGTATGTATATATATATATATATATATATATATATATATATATATATATATATATATATAGATAGATAGATAGATAGAGAGAGAGAGAGAGGTAAAGGGAGAAAAGTGAAGATATTTAGAAAAGTTCCAGATATAAGAAACATATTGTACAAAAATACCGCCTAATATTGAAGACTAGAAAGAAAAGAAAATCAAATTGCACATTTTTGGATAACGATACGTGAGTTTAACTTGCTAACTGCCCTCTCTCTGACATTTATCGTTTGTTTCCGTACAATTTCGTCAGGCTCCATAAAAATCTGCCCGATTTGTTCCAAATAGTTCAGTGTCTATTGTAATGTCTTCTGTTTTGAGCTCTGGATCTAAACACAGCTCATGTTGATGAATATATGCTATTTTTTGTAAATATTTCATAAATTTATCCTCATGTTAGTTTGTTTCCTATTCTTCCTAAATGTATCTTCTCATTCTGTTCCATTCCGTTCCCTTCTATTCAATAGGGTTAACGCTTGTATCAATGCACCATCGAATTTATTGGATGATTTTGGATTTGTTACAAATACGTGTATAATCTGCAAAGGTTTTGGGCGTATACATCTTCATTTGAATATTTGATGTTGTATAACTGTAACGTCTGTTTCCTTTTTTTCGTACAACTATTTAATAAGGTATTCATTTATTTGTAGACGAAAGTAGAGAGTTATGTTCAACAGCTTCAGTATATTGATAAATCTTCACTAAGCAAGGGCCACAAAATGAGCTACGATGTTTTAATGGATACATTAAACACGTTTTTAGACGGATATAAGTGGAGATAGTAAGTACTGCCATTGGTAATATTTAAGAGAGATACGTTGATTAAAACGTAACATACAAACTGCCGTTAAATTTTGTTTGCATCGGTAATTAAAAAATCCTTCAGTTAAGGATAGTCTTTTCAGTCCTTTTGGGCTATTTTTTAAGTTGTGAGTGATTATAATTAAAAATTTAAAATTCGATGAATACCCAATCATGATCATTTGATCCTATAATAATCACTTCGATTAGATTCTTTATAACGGCATGTAAGTAAATGAAGTCGCATTATTTTATAATCGTTTCTTTCAATACCAGACTATCCATTTCATAGCACGGCTTTATATCGACGAGTGCTGTATACTTCTCGAGCAACTACGAGGGATCGGGTCACTAATTAATTTCCCACAAAACTTAGTCTTAATATATTAAAAGATACAAATAAGTTCTGCTTTAGATTGGCATGCAACCTACACATGCTTCCATTCATTAGAGTTTGAATTTAATTTCGGCCTTGAAAAACAGGTGTTCTGTTTTATTTCTTGAGCCTCGTGCTGTTAAGCAAGGGATTCTTTGTCTGCACCTAATAACATATCCTCGCACCCACCAAGAGTTCATGTGCTATTTTGCAGTAGGAAATTAAATATGGATTATGAAAATAAAAGCAAATATTATGTTGTCAACTATAGTGCATATATTGAGGTTTATGAAATTAATAATGGAAAAAAGCCAAATTAGATCCGTTTATTAGCCAACGGGTGCATCGCAAAATATTGATTGCTCTATTTTTTATTCCATCAATAGACTGGTTCTCTGGCTGTTGAATAATTAGTGGTCCGATACCAACATCAAGCGTCATTTTTTAAATTTGTGTGCATTGACAACATCGACACCCAGTATGCACTCTATTAATTTGTGTGTATTGACAACATCGACACCCAGTATGCACTCTATTAATTTGGGCAGTAGTATAAGCGCACGAAATAATACTAATCAACACTTGTGTAAAGCAGACAGATGATACGATGATACGAATCAATGTTGCACTTTAAGAAATGTTTACCCTGTTCATATATTATAGATGTACAGAACATAATACATGCAGTGATTTTAATAGTTTGCGTGATGTCTTTCTTAATTTTCTGTGTATTTGCTATTCAGATGTGCATGCATTAAATATGCCCCTTCTGCATTATTTAATAAGAGGCATCAAATTACCCCCCCCCCACCATCCGCCCCCCGTTTTCATCAATGTCAGATCTAAAGATAATATTTTCGATGTCTAGAATGTTCTTCTTCAGTAGAGTTTGTGCTTTCTTGAATCATATATGAAGAAGTGTTTATGTCAGCTAAGAGGTTCGTTTTACTTTGCTTCACGCGTCACTTGAGAAATATATGAATGTATTGGTCTGGAACTTCTGGCCAGAAAGTCAGCTAACACTGGCTCCACTTGATGCAAAGAAATAATATAAGATATGTAGAATATAATTCTAACAGTACAAAACAAATGCTGCAGTCACACTTTGAAACTCAAATCATAAACTACAGTCATATTACAGTGACAAAAATTCCAAAAGTAAACAGGAAAACGATTTTTGTTTTTAAAATAAAAAAAAAAGTTAGAAACACTTTCATTTCAAAAGCAGGAAATATTTCTCACAACAGGGGTATAACGCCAGTAGACTGCCTACTTCTTTCACTGTAAAATAATTACTGGTTCGATACGGTGATGCTGTGACTAATATTACTCTGTGTGTGTTTTTAATCGCTGAGAAATTGACGCCTGGCCCCTTAGTTACGAAACTAAGCACACAAATTGAACTCGTGTTCAAATTTTAAAAACTTGTATCTTTCCTAACTTCTCTCTGAGTGAGGCTTGAAACTCGAAATTCGTTAAGGTTATCTTATTTTAAGTAACTTTGTACACTTGCAGAATTTCAAAGACCTGTAAAGACTCTAAGAATCTTGTCAAATTGTGGAGTTTTGAGTCTGAGTTCATTTTGATGTGCTCAACATTTTCGTGACTATAGGGTCTGGTGTAGCAATTAGTATGTAAGCCTGTTGCAAGCATCGTATTCACCTGGAAAATGGAGTAAATACACGGTATTGTTTGCTTATAAACGGAAAGAAGAAATTAAAAATAAGTTTGTAAGTATTTAATATTTGGGTCTTTCTTTTACCAATGTAGACTTTATTATTTTTGCCCTTACATTTTTCAGCTATGGACCATTGAACCCTGTCAATTTTCTGGAAGGATTTTATACGGACCTGGATAATTTTGTTGACATCATGCCCTTTAGAAACGAGTCGGATTTCAGAAAATTCATATCCAGAATGAATGCCATTCCAACTCTGGTAAACTCCCTAGTGGTATTGCATTTAGAAAATATAAACTGGTAAATTAGAGCAAATTGGCAGTCAGTTATTTCGATAACGATTAATGTGAGAATACATCATTAGGCCAACAGGTGTATGTTATTAGATTGTAGTGAACAGAACAAACTCAGCATTCTTACAGTAATTTTCTAATGTTGCATGTTCTCAAAGCATCTAAATGCAAAAATCCGCTGGATCATTATTTAGAAATGTAAGGTATATGCATGAAATTATAATTACAAATTGACACTATATGCCATACAGAGGATACAAATTGACACTATATGCCATACAGAGAGTAGAAATTGACACTATATGCCATACAGAGAGTACAAATTGACACTATATGCCATACAGAGAGTACAAATTGACACTATATGCCATACAGAGAGTACAAATTGACACTATATGCCATACAGAGAGTACAAATTGACACTATATGCCATACAGAAAGGAAAGCGCGTATCGCCGGATATCACATTGCATGTATCTAAACGTAATTATACGAAAAAAATTGATATAAAATGACAATAATGTAATCAAAAAGATTAAATAGTTATAATAAACTCAAAGCATGAATCCAACACGCGTCACGAGTTCGGCGCCAATCGCCTAGCTCTCATTCACCAACGCTCTAATCCACTCGGTCACGCTCTTATTCTGCCCCCTCAACCCCCAAATGAAAGAAAAAAAAAAGAAAAAAAAGAGAACCATTGATGGAACAATATCGATGAAAAGGGCTATTTACTTTACATTACTTTTACAGCATCTTTTAAGAAACTAAAGTAGGCATTTACGACGAACCATGTGGTGAATCCGTTTGGCATATTTGGCTAATTGTATACCTGGTTGAAGACATTGAAATCTTACCAATATTTCCTATTTTGATGATAGATGTTATGAATCCTTGTTCTTGAAATACCAGCGTATCTCTGAAGGGCCGTTTGCCACGATATATAAATGGATAAGTAACGGGATGTGCAATCACATTTTCAGACATAAATTATGCGACAGATGATGTCTTTGGGTCCCTCGCCCGATGTGTGTTGCGTCTATTGATACAAATTTGTGCGAGTTTGTATGTGTTTCTAAGTTAAGTGTTTAAAATTGTTTATTTCATTCGCATAAATGCAAACTGAAGACACTAGACAGTAAGTTGTTGTAAAATATGTTCGTTTTTGTAAAACCTGTGATTGCGTCTGATTGGATGCGATTGTATTTTATTTTTAAGAAACTTGGCTTGTAGGAGAATTTCTCATATCGCTATATAAACACTCATATGAAAAAAGAATACTGGTACACAGGCGACAAACGTAGATGCCGAAATCAAAGGGATGATGTAGCATAGTTTCGTTCATCCAAAACCTCTCGCGTGACCGTCTGCGATCTTCGATAAACGAGGGTTTGGCAACTGAGATTTCCATGTAACGTCAAAAAAGTCTTTCCCAAACCTTTTAAAAACGTGATTTGATTGGCTGATGAGATGTGTAAGGTAATACGTTATTGCAATGACGAGATATAGAGGATATCTACGTTTTCTGAGTAGATATAAAGAAATATTTCACGAGTGAAGTGTAAACATTGTATTACCTTGAGTGGCGAAGCCTCTCGTGACAATATTAAATGTTTCCACTTCACGAGTGAAATATTTCCATATATCTACCCCCGCCTCCCATAGATTATGTTTTCATTATATATATTATTATTGTTTTATTTTTCAAAAGCACAAAACTTTGATTTGCATGGATCTGTTTCTCCAGTCTGCGTAATTGCCATTAACGTCTGCAATACTACATTGATAAAAAGAAGTTCTAACATTTTAATTATAGTTTTAGGACAGCGACGTTATACAAATTTAGATGTACATATAATGATTGAGATCGTGTGTTTTGTCAAATTTATGGCTGTTTTCGTACGAAAATGAAGATACTTTTATTTTCGTTAACATATATTTGGCGCGGATTGATACAGTGAACATTGTTTGCCTGGGGATACTGTAGAAACATGACAGAACGGTCCAACCGACTTTAGACGTTAACATCATTAAACAACAGATTTGAATGAATGCGAGTTTACTTGTAAGGATTTTGGCTTGGTTTTTTTTTTTTTTGCATTCAAACGTCAATGTTTATGTGTTGGCAAGCTTGCAGTATATTTCGGCAACAGACACTATACCAAAATATGCCTGATTTCTCCATCCCTTTCAGACATGATTATGATTGTGGTGAGAGTTAAAATCGATCTTAAACAATTTTATTACCATATTTAAAAAGAGTTTTTCTTAAAAATGTGTACCGTTTGTCGTTCAATGCAAGAGGTATACGACACTGTATGAGTGACTCAGAATATCGAATAGCAACAGGCCAAGTAAGTTCAGTCACTGACAATTTGCATGATTCATGTGGAAAATTAATTATAAACATGAAGACATCTTTTTGTTGTTTGGGGTTCATTTTTAAGGATTCTTGATGGCTTCTTATCATTGATTACATAAATGTATACTAGACTGTCAACAGTCTTGACACATTTTAAGATCTGTTCATCCTGATTTGGGGGGGGGGGAAGAGGAAGGGAGGGAGGGAGAGAGAGAGAGAGCAAGAGATGGAAACAAAGACGAAAAAATGAAACAGGCCTAAATATGGAAACACTGGTCTGAATAACATTAGGGGAGATGTACTTCTAAATGCGAAGAGAAAGTAGATCCAAAAGTGGTATCACCACTGTTGCGATATAATTTGTCTCCCACTGATATATTTCAATATCTGACTATAAAGTATATAATAAGATGTCCCATATTTCTTAAAGAATGACTGTTTCATTGGCTAAATGAGACACTCATCTTATTTCGGCGTTTGGTAATAAATAATGTTTGATGATATTATTTGAGTCTTGCAATATTATTTTGGTTTCATTGATCGCAAACAATATGTCTAGATAGCTTTTGGAATAGCGAGAAATGTCTTTGTAGTTTTGCTTGTACAAATTTTGACCAAAGCACCTTCGGTCGGTAAGAGCGATTAATGAAGCATCTGTGCACAGCCACAAATAGTGGAGGTCTCACGGAACCACATACGAGTCTAGTTGAACGAGACTAGAAATGGTAGCATAAGATGTTCCGAAATTTCTATTTCTTATTGAATTAAATTTTCCGGTATGAAGCTTTCGGTACGAAAAATGGTAGACTTTTGACTTTATGGATCTATAACACGGTGAGTGAGGTGATTTTGTGTGTGTACGCTGGGGAATCAGCTAAAAAATCTGCAGTCCGGTTCAAGACCTATTTTTTCACAAACATTGCATAATTATAATACTACGTTAGCTGTCCACCTCATGCTGTCCATAACAAATTAAAAGTATATTTTCTCGTAGCAAACACATTATACTGCATAGAGTTTCGCAATGTCTGTTGCAACATTTTAAAGTATTTCATATCCACTTTATATTAATGAAGACTTCATTCATGGTCACCACTGTACTAAACTGAACACTATAACTGTAAACCAACTTAACCCACTGAGCTGCAGAACTGACTAACTGCCTCAGAGAAACTCCCTGACTACACTCATCATCATCCAACTTTATATTCCAAGTTTGCTATCATTAATATAATATAATTTATTGGTGAACTCATCTTGAAGAAGGAGGAGTTACGATGCTTCCGTAGAGTTCCATAATGCGTCCCATACCATCTATACACTCTACTGGTAGCCTAACCAAATGTGAACTTAACTTGGAGTGACCATATGATTTGTAGGTTCTGGTTACTTTCTTCTCCACTTGAAATGTCCAACTTCTTGCCTAGTACAGACCCCTTTAGTTACCACTGGCCTTCGAGCTCTTTAGCTAATATGACATACGTGTGACACCTTGTCATCTACAATACGGCAAATATGTGTACCTATTTAAAATACAGATCTAATTGCACTGGAAGTCTTAGCTAAAACTGTAACAGTAATTACATTTAACGTATTCAAAATTATCATGCTTTTATTTTATCAACAAAACTTGTTTGAAACATTTAATTTTGTGACTTATATTTTCAAAATTCTTACATAACTAAAACTTTCCCCAAAATCCACTCTGTAGCAGATCGAAACAATACCAAAAATTTGATTGAACACGGAAAAGGAGTTGCTGTCTATATGATAGCTTCTTCCAATATGTTTCACACAATTGTAAAATTTACTGTTTTAGAAAATGCTTATTCCTATCACAGTTCTATCACATGTATATTTCGAGCTGTTTCCTATAGACCACAAACATTTTGTATGGCTATGCATACAAGTGAGTGGCCTCGATGTAATTGGGTACAACAAAAAAGCCCAGAAATTAATGCAAATATCGATGCAGTGTTTCAGCGACCACTTTTTCATAATCAATTTATGACTTTATTTGAAGAGAGTGTTGATAATGCTGTTGAATTTCTAACCCATATTATTCAAGATGCAGCAAAATGTACGATAAAAGCTGGCCATTGTCAACGAAAATTCCCTACACATCCCCCATAGTGGGATTATGAACTTGACGTTTGAAACAGACAGAATTCTATATTTTAAAATGGTTGAGAAAAATTAAATCTATTTAAACTCTACAGCAGTACAAAAATGCAGAGTCAAAATTCAAAAACTCGCATACAAATTAGAAGAATGTTAAAACCTATACAAAAGGACATAGGTTACATTCACATATAAATCCAGAAGACTGGTTCTCGTATTTTGAGAAAGTATTAAATAGTTTTAAATTGTAAGTACATGCTCAATTTGCAGAAGTTATATTTACCAACGAAATACAAGACATAAACTGTAATACTTTTAAAAAAGTATCATCCAGATCTTAACAATCCAATTCAATTAGACGACATTTATAAAGAAATTAAATCCATGTAAAATAATAAAACACCATTGATAATAATTTATTTCTTACAAATCAAGCAGGGTATCAAAATGGTTTTAGTACCACAGATAATATTTTTTACTTCTATGCTTGTGTCCAAAATTACGTTTGAAAGAAACAAGGACGGTGCTATTGTTTTTTTGTCGAAATCGTTTGATTGTGTACAAACCATTATTTTATATCTTCAATAAAACAGACTGCTTGGTAAGCTCTTTAAAACAGTAAAATATATGTATACGAAATTCAAATCAAGTGTGACGACGGGAAATAGATTAACGTAATATTTTCACTGTTCTTTTGGTATTCGTCAGGGACGTATGTTAAGCCCGATATTATTTATTGTGTACATTAAATAATATTTTCAATCATTAAAAGCAAGTGGTTGTAGTGGTATGCAAATAAGTCATCAGCTACATGATGTTTGTGATTTAGGTTATGCAGATGACATTGCAAATGTTCCTGATAATATAATCTCTTTCCAGAAAAAGTAAGAGTACTAGAATCTTTTTGTTAAATTTTAGTATGAAAGTGAATGTATCAAAAACCAAAGCGATGGTATTTAGACGAGGGGTTGGATTAAGAAAACTGAAACTTTATACCATAAGAATGACAAGATAGTCTTTGTATTCTTCTGCAAATACCTAGGTACTATATTCTCCTTCACACTTAAATGGTCACAAACAAAAACAATTCTAGCTGAAAAAGGAAATATAAAAACATAGATCATCTCTTATATGCCATTTAAATTTAAAGTTGCATAGGCTAAACATATATATTCTAGTCATTGTCTAACTATGGAAGAGGGGAGAATGAATCATATTAATATTGTACGTACTGTGTTCGGCATTTATAAAATATAAGCTGATTTAAGTTTCTTGTACAATGTTCAGCTAATACAGATTTAAGGATAAACTTTAATATTCTATTCATAATGCATATGAATTTCACAAACATTTACATAGCAATGACACAGCAGTATATCGAACTATGACTGCATATTATGTTCATACATTTAAAATAAGAAACATGTTTGGCATGTGCTACTGACAGGTGTTTTTGGATCTATCTATCTATCTAGGTCACAGGCCCATACATTCAATACAAAATAACCGTATTGACAATTACACGGATCGCAATTCTGACATTATTAACTGTATCGAGTTATAAGGACAATATGTCCTCACACATATACACATATACACTGTCACACAATGTTTTAAAATGCAACACACCATCTTTGGAGCGTATATGATTGTGATAACTGAACTGTAACTAAGTGTTTTAATATGCAACGCATCAGCTTTAGGGCGTATATGATGATGTTGATAACTGTACTGCCACTCACTGTTTTAATATGCAACACAACGCATCGTAGAGCTATCAAAGTTAATTGTGAGTGAAAAGTTGCTGACAGAGGCAGTCTGTGCAACCTATTTTGAAAGATGCTTCAACAAGGCTAATCCTGATGCTCACAAAATGTTATTGTTTTCAGTCACACATGCAGTTTGTCATATTAACACTGACATCACTGGAAACAGTACAGTAGGTTCTGGAGTGAACATGTGCAGTCAGATTTATTCAATTTTTGAGAAACTCGGCATTAATGCAGTGCAACCTGTTTGCCAATCACTCAGGGGAAGGATTTTTATTTTGTTTTTATAAGGGAAGTGGTGTGTTAAGGGAAGTAAATATATAGAAATAATGTAACATGGGTCACCCCGACCTGATTCGGCTTTCATTGCTATGCAGTGGGAAGCGACTGAGTTTTGAGCGTTGCCACAAGTAAATTACATTTTATTATGAAAAGAATGCATGACAGTTCACGTCTTTAAGGTGAGCAATAGTAAAGTTGATGCCAGTGAGGAAGAATGTTGTAAGATCAATTTCTTGGTATTCAAGCCATACGTCATTCTTGACGTCACTCACACTATGACGTCATATTCTCACTCTTGTTGTCTTCTGTTGTGCCTAAAGGAGTTGTTTTGAAATCAAATAACCACCTATACTTTAACAAATATATCCAAATATTTCGGAGGAGAGAAACGAATAACTTAAAAACAAAAATAGGCAAACAACAACAACAGAGATTTAATAAAAAGAAAATGGATTATTTAGAGCTTAACGAGAGACAGACGAAGACTGGGAAGGACGTAAGAAACACAAGAAATGAAAAACCAAGGATGTACAAACTTAGTAACATCCAGAAATGTGTTATGTCAAACCTGCTTTCTTCTAACTTTGCCAAACAACCCTCATCCACTCCAGCTGAATCAAACATCAAAATAAAAATCCTGCAGTAGCTCATCAGAGGGGATCAGTTATCCATCCACACGTTATTCCACGAGCATATTTCCCTGTATCATATCCTTGCACTCGTAATAGCAACACGTGTCATATTACTAGAACAGAAAATATCAATTTCCAACGAAACCGTGAAGTAGAAGGCTTCACACGTGGTTATCAGCTGAGTACTGTGTTTGAGGGGGTCTTTCTTATACAGGGTACTTTTACAATCAATATCAATTATAACACCAGTATGTCACAAACAGTTGCACCTCTTCCAAAGAAAAGGAGTTATATATTACTGTTTATTTTTCGTTAGATCTGTGCACCCAGTATCGTATCACTGGCTAACATAGAACTTTTCCAATTAGAACTGATGAAAGTTAAAAGTTATTCTTAAAACAAATTTAATAACTTATTCTTATTTTCATATGACATCCGTCGATTAAATGTGATGATAAAGCAATACTATCAAATGTTTTATGTTGTTATTTGTTCACGCGTAGAATTTGTGTACTTCGAATGGACAGGTCACGCCAAAGCCCTCATTAACATATTGGCATTAATGCGCTGCGTTTAGAAAACAATAGCACGTGGTTCGAGACGATCTTGGTGCAATACTTAACAACACGTAACAATAACAAAGACTGTTAAATTGTCGTTGTTTTGTGAGTTTTTTCTGCTTTGTACTAGCGACAGATGTAATTAGATCATACTGAGATAAATATTGAAATTTTAATTAAACATTATAAGAGCGAATGATATATCGAATAATGTGAGGTAATAATATTACTAGATGAATACTACACGTGTTGAATGTGCGAAGCTATATTGCAAAAATAAAGGGTCATTTTAATGTGAAAGGAAACAAATGGGTGAGGAAAATAATCTACGCTGGGGTTTACAACGAGAGAAGGAAATGCCACGGTTGCGGTTACATTAATTATCTCCGCGCTTGGCAGAGTCTCGCTGGGAGACAAATAATATAACCCCTCGACTGGGATTTCATTATCACAGTACAAAACCCAACATATATTCTATTAATTTCGACGACGTTAACATTTGTTCAAGTGGTGAGATCAAAATATATTCGCTTGATGTAAACAGTTTTCCCTGTATTTTCCCCTAGACTGATATATAAAAACTTTCAATGCAGATACAAGCCCAAATAGTATATAGAGATGTAGAATATGCCCTCTTGCATGTGATAAGATGCGACTAATGTTCGAATCCATCCATTGGATCAGAATGGCTTGGCTGCTGTGGTACGTCATAGGGCAAGGCACATTACTCCCTCTGCACTAAAAAACCTACTTGTGTAGCTGTGCAGTAAAACAGCACACCAAGCAAACCAATCTGAATTAGGTATAAAGAAGAGAATGGAAAATTAATGTTTAGATATATACAGAAGATGGTTGTTTAAGGGAGGTAAGAGTTCTGGAATGTAGCACTGTACTTAAA